>WOXC01003693.1:227500-247368 GCA_011680675.1 Gymnobelideus leadbeateri | reverse complement strand
TCTTTTGAGATTCTTTTTCCATCTGGCAAATTCGACTTTTAAGGCATTCTTCTCCTCATTGCCCTTTTGGGCCTCCTTTGCCATTTGAGTTAGTCTATTTTTTAAGGTGTTGTTTTCCTCAGTCAGGCTGTTGACCCTCATTTCATACTTTTCCTGCATCCTTCTCATTTCTCTTTCCAATTTTTCCTCCACTTCTCTTATTTGATTTTTAAAGTCCTTCTTAAGGTCCTCTATGGCCTGCAACCCACTCATGTTTTCCCCTGGGGCTTTTGGAGCAGGACTTCTGACCTCACAGTCCTTTTCCCGCTCTATGCCCCAAAATAGGAGTCTAGGGTTGCATTTTTCTGTTTCCTTTGCCTTGGCATGTTGCCACTTAATTGCTTGACTTTTGGGCTTGTTGCCACACTATGGCTTTAAGGCCAGCTAGAGGAATTTTCGTCCCGAACGTGTGGGGGGCAACTTCCGTTTCTGGCAAGCTGTAAACCCACCCACAGCTTCCACCCTAGATCACAATCCAGATCCAGGGAGGTTAAAGCAAGAGCGATTACCCCCCAAGACTGATCGCTGGATCTCCCCACGATTTGTAGGCTGGGAGCCGGAAATGCCTCTGAAAACTACACAATGGTGTGTCTCCTCAGCGGCTTCTAGCCCCCAGGGGAGGGAGCTGACGCATTCCCCAAATACAGGTCCCAAAGTCCATAGGACACTAACCTCTTACTTTGTCCTAAGCAAGTCTATGTTGATAATTCTGGGGTCGCCACAGTTCCTGGTGTTCTGGGGTTCCTCCAGCCGGCTGCTGGCCCTGCCGCCCTGGGGCTAAAACCTCGGCTCACGTGGACCTGGGCTCGGCTCGGCTCAGCTCCTGCGCTCTGCGCTCTGGGCTCTGCGCGCTGCCGGCTCCCAGACCGCTGCGCTGGTCCTTCCTGCAGGGTGCTGGGCTGTCCTCAGCGGGAGGTTAGCTTCTCTGTGTCGTTCTGTGGGTGCTGGGGCTCCAGAAGTTTTTCAGAGTCCTTTTTTACATAGTTTGTGGAGAATCTGGGGGCAGAGAGGCTTGGATGAGCTGTTTCTACTCCGCCATCTTGGCTCCGCCCCCAGCTCTGGGAATTTTCTCTGGCTCTCCCCCATGCCTGGAATGCTCTTCTTCCTCAGTTATGACTACTCTTCACCCTGTATTACCTTATGTGCCAACTATTTTTTTTCTTTTACTAGAACCCTTCTTCCTCAACTCCTCTTAGTTTCAATGCTTTTCCTTTATTAATTATTTCCTATTTATCTCTATGAAGATTGTTTTGTATATATATTTATTTGCTTGTTTTCTCCTCCATTAGATTGTAAACTCTATTAGGGTGTGTTTTGTTTGTTTGTTTTTGCCTCCTTTTGTATCCTAGCATTTAGCATCCTTACCATTTAATACCCCAATGTTTGCCACTTAGTTGGTGATTAAACATATTTACTGATTGACTAGATAAGTCTCTTAAGTTCTCTGAGTCTCATTTTCATTTTCTATAAAGTGAAACCATGGAAGATGTTACTTCACAAGCTTGTTTATAACACCAAAACAAGACTATGTTGAAGAATTCACAGACTTTAAAGCATAATTTAAATGCCAGTTATCACTGCTGGTACTCCTACTAAATAAATTCAATAATAAACACAACAAAATGTGGAGTATATTCTTTCTGATAGGCTACCACAAGGGCACATTGCCTCAGCTTCATATTTAGTGGGTTCAAAATTTATGGTCATCTCTACAAGGAGTAAGACATGCTTTATTTTTTATCTTAATTACATATTAGTGACAATCAAGCTTTTAGAATTTTCTCTCTGCAGGAATATATAAAGGCTAACAGCTAACTCAATAGAAAATGCTTAAGTATTAAACTACCTATTCTTAGACTTGCTTAATTTCAGTTCTATGGACCGCTATCCCTCTCAGTCCAAACACCAACATTTTACTAAAAGCCTATCACATATTTGTGGTTGTCTACAATATTTGGCATGGCCAGAACAGTGAGTCTTTTGGCAAAAATTGTCTAGGCCATTTCACTGTAATCACTATCCATTTATCATTTACCAGAGACCTCAGAACCTGGGTGTGGGAGTGCTGGAGAGTAGATCTCTAATAGATGCAGAGGCTTCTAGCTCCTTTCCCAAAGCATTTTTTTTTGCCTTTTGGAGGGGGGGAGGCAGGGTAATTGGGGTTAAGTGACTTGCCCAAGGTCACACAGCTAGTAAGTGTTAGATGTCTGAGAACAGATTTGAACTCAGGTACTCCTGACTGCAGGATCATGCTCTATCCACTGCACTGCATAGCAGCGCCTAAGAATTCATCTTCAAACTACTGTAATCTCATTCTACTTTATGAAGACCAGCAATCATTATCCTAGGGTATACTAAGATTTTATGTGGGTTGCTGAACTTGAATGGGGGAAAAATACCTCTTTCGATTGACTAACCTCTAACTGAAATTTAGCATTAGCTTTAATTTAAAAAAAAAAAAAAGGATTGTTAAAGAGTTCCATAGACTTCACCTGACAGAGAAACCATGCTTTCTGTCTTTCACAATCTCTCTGTCTCTCTTTGTCTCTCTGTCTCTGTCTCTCTGTCTCTCTCTCTGTCTCTCTGTCTCTCTCTGTCTCTCTCTGTCTCTGTCTCTGTCTCTCTCTCTCTTTCTCTCTCTCACACACACACACAGAGTCAAGAAGCCTTTTTTATGAACTTTTTAAGTTTGATTTCATATCATTAAGCTTTAATGGCCTTCTTTCTCAGACGAATAGCTTATGACACCCCTGCTAAGAAAACCTCTAATCCTTTTTCTTTTCTCCTTCCATCCCTGTTTCCCAGGGCCATTTAGGGTCATTACACCCTCAGCAGGCTACTCTCATTAACTGATTATGTTCCTGTCACACCCTTATTGTCACATATCTCATTGTACATACATCGAGAGTGACCACTATAAGGTAAAGATTGTGAACTAGTCAAACCCTATGCAAAATTTTGAAATGGGAAGGCTCCCCAGACCTCTTCCCCATCCCCCCAAACTTAGCGTTCATTTCAAACCTCTCTCACAACTACTAATATCCAGTATTTTCATAGGCTTATTCCTTGTATGTTTCATAAGGGCCAATTCTGAGTGTGGACAGTCACTTAATTGTGCAAGTGAATAGGTTAATCCATCACCTGTCTTGCATGATTTAGGTACAGGTATACCTAAAGGTAGGAGGATGGATTATGTGTTTTCTCAAAGAGTCATAGACCATAGAATTTCATTTTTGGAAGGAACCCAAGAGATAATGTAGTCTAGCCACCTCATTTCTCAAAGTCCTTCAAAGCCAATGACTCCATGAAGATTTTCTTTTGCGAAAAATTGAAGAACATGAAAGTAGTTTTTACTTGATATCCTGTATGGTTATGTGTGTGTGTGTGTGTGTGTGTGTGTGTGTGTGTGTTTTATGTGTGTATATATATATATATATATATATATGTATATATATATGTATATATGTAAATTCTCTAAATAATTTAATATTTCCTACTAATTCTTTTATTTATCAGCCTCAAAAATATACTTATTTATCTTCTATAAATAAAACTGTGTTTATTTTATACAAAACTAGAGATGTAAGAGAATTACATGAAATGGGGTAAGGAACTTTCTATTAATCCTCACTTGATTCATTATTTAAAAAAAACTATATAATTTAAAGTATACTTAGAATCATAAATTTAGCTTTGGAAGGATCTGAAAGATCACCCAGTCCAATTGTCTTCTTTTGCAGATGAGAAGACTGAATTTCAGGCAAGCAAAGTGATTTGGCCAATGTTTTACACAGGTAGTAAGTTGCAGAATCAGGATTTTAACTCAGGTCATTTGACTCTAACTTCCACACTCTAAATTCAACTGAATTAGGCTGAATTTTTAAAAAAAGTATAAATATTCAATTCGATTGTACAAAAGACTAAATTCTTCAGTCAGAAAGAAAACATATCAATGAATCTATATTTGTAATGAAAATTTAAAACATTAATGAACCCCATAATATTATTGGCATAGGTAATATCTCTGGTGGTACAAATGAAAGAGTTACCTTTCTTCTTATCCTGGGGTGATTCTTGTCCACATCTTTTGATGAATAACTCATACAGAGTCTGTTCACTTCACAGGTTCTTTTAGTATCTGGATGACACCAATATAGTACAGTGGGTATCAGTCTATTACCTCCTTTTCTAAGCTCATGATAGGCTTACATTTCCTAGGTCTACCTGCCTTTCAAATGTGTTCATAACCAGAATGTTAATCTTTATGAGTGACTCAGTTTCTCTCAAATTGTCATCTCAGTCACTGAAAAGAGATCTCAAAATGGGAATACAAAATAAATTAAGTTTGTAGATTGTCTGAACAATAAATCATACTACGACTTCTTTTCCACTGCTTGGCCACTGACACTTTGGAAATGAAAGTGGATTATGAGGGACTAGAGAGACTCTTGCAATGTTGTTCATTTGGGAGTCCTTTGGGAAAAAGGGATAAATAAATAAAAATGACTGATATTCAACATTTTCTTGGCATGCAACTACAAAATTAGTGGGGCTGCTGGTTCTTAGGAAATGGACTAATTCTTTGGTGGGGGCATATCTGAAGTCTTTTAAGCTTCTTAGGACTTGTTAGATATTGAGTTCAGTAGACACAAACAAAATTCTAAGATCACTTCCACACCATAATGTGGCATCGGGAGAATTCATGTAGTGGGTTGTAATAATAACTATATATATAATTTTCTATTCTTTTTAGTTCTTGCTTTCACTTTGAGCACCTTTTAAAGTAGAAAATCTCATTTCTAAAATAGGAAGAAAAAAAGACAACATCTATAAAACCGTTAAGACATGATGCAATTTCCTTGCAATTTTTCCTTCAAAACACTGAGATAAAAATTGAACCTTTTGACTAGTTACTCAGAAAAAGCAAGTAGAGGGGAAAAGAAAGCCTTATGTCTTTTTATTCCTTTTTATCCCCAAATGCATACCCACACTTAATTTGAAACACATCACAAAAGGAGGTTTTTAAAAAAAGTGGAGCATCATATTTATTAATATTTGTATTACTGATAATGATTATATTAATATTAATGTTTTAGAATATTCATTGTGCTGTTTCTAAAGCTAGGTAAATACAAAATGTATTTTTTTCATTTTGGGTAGCTTATACAATTCAAATTCACAAAATATTATATTATTAATTTTCTATAGTTGTGTTTGTAAAATGGATTTTCAAGACCTTTTCATCACAGGCAGGAGGAGCTCTTTTCACTGATGAATCTAGGTCCATTATCACACACAATATATAGGAAAGTTCATTTATGTCTTTGTCAGAAAAAATAAAGATTTGAAAGGAGGTGAATTTATTTACTTTTTTGCAGACTATATGAGAGGCATGTGTTTTCAAGAAGGTAAAGGTTTAAAATTATAATATTTAAGCAAAAGCACATGGAAAAGAGAAAAGAAAAATTCTGAGCAGGTAAAATATTATAATGAAGAAAGAGAAAATCTTTTGTTTTTATAATGGTGATGTTTGCCCTCTTGACATATAAAAAAATCAAACTTTGTGACAGCTGTAAATTATTCCTCACAGCTCTCATTACACACAATTATTCATCCTTTCTCTGAACATCCTCAGCAGAATGTGAGCTATGATTCTTGGGTTTCACATTCTCTGATCTTACCTTTTCATAATTACTATTTGGCTCAGAGTTCTAGGAAAGGCTGGTACAATTTATATATTTAACTATAGATAAATCAAAGTAAGTGTATGTAAAAAAGGTAGAAAAATGTGATGATGGGAATTGCTTTGGAACACAATTAAATAGAACCTTTCTCTTAAATGAGTTACTTTCTCAATTCAGATACTTTCCTTTTTGAGAAATAAAGGAATAAGATTCTCAAGATGCTATTACCTTGTTATTCCCAAACAACTAATAAATTGGGTCAGGACCTTTGTATAGAAATGTAATCCACTGGCCCAGGAATGAAGCACTGGGTCTATAGAGGCCTGACTTCTTCGGGGCTCCTTAATTGTTAAATAACATCTCAGTTCATACCTCAACCGAGGATTTTCTTTAACTATATTTTCAATTTTGGATTCCTTTATAATCCTCTGTATTTTATTTTACACATTTCAAAATATTCTGAGGAATCCATAGACTTTGCCATAACTGTCAAAGGAGTACATAAGACAAAAAATGATTAACGATCCCTAGTTAAAGTAAGGAACTTGAAGATACACAGAAATGAATTATGCCATAGTTGGAATGGGTGACAGGGAAAGTTATTTAGATGAAGTAGCACAAGTAGAGCTAACTATTTTGAGCAAGCTCCATATACATCATCACCTGGTGGTGGTAACCTGGTGGTTACCACAATTCTGAAATTTTATTTCTTATCTCTTCTGATCCTAGTTCTCAATGACAGGTGAGATTATCCAGAAATTATCAGACCAGGGGAAACTGTTTCATGATGTTCAAGGTCACATAAAACTTATATTTTCTAGAAGACTTAAAAAATTAAAAAAATGTAGAGGGGGTGCTATATTTTGTTAGGAACTAAGCTCAGTCATCTTCATAAGGCACTATCTTCTTGGAAGCAGAACACAACTCAGAATATCAAATTACAAATCACAAATTTAACATCAAATTATAACTTTTATTCTTCTCCACAATAAGGATATTTTTGGAGAGAGAACCAGAGCAAAGTACAGATGAAGGATTTAACTTTGAGAGATTAGGCTGTTCATCCCATCTTCTGTCCCTGTAAAGAAAAGGAAGATGGAATCATTTTCTAATAGTGCCTTCTGCTATGATTGAGAGAAATTTATAGCCAAGATATTTGTGGTAAAAAATGCATCGAAAATAGATTGTCAGATGAGGCATACTCTGTATGCTGTTTGGAGTACACTGTTGTAAAAACAAAGGTTGTCAGTTTGGTTCCCACATAAATGAGCATTTTTTTCCTCTTTGTTCAATGACCATTGGCTACACTCCTCTAATTCTTGCTGGTCATTTTTGCAAAAATTTTGGACACAGATAGGACTGAATGAGAGAGTTGGGGGGAGTGTTCACTAGAATCCATCATGACTACTGGATGGTAGAAGAGAAACATATTTAGATGTGAAAGACTCCACTATGTCAACCTAGTAATGGAGGTGGATGGGATAGCTCACATTGCCACAAGTTGACTCTGATGTTCTTAATACAATCTGTAAAGTAGTTCAAGGTCAGCTTGGTCTCCACAGAGCATTAATAATGGGCTTTTCTTGCTCAGTAATTGTCTTCTTCCCTAGATTACTTTGTAGTGTTGTTATTTGTTATAACAATCTTCCACCTCATTTTATTTCAAGAAATGAAAACAAGTTTACTTGGAAACTCTCATCAATAATTCAACAATTCAGTTTAACAAACTTTTTTTTAAACCATACAATGGGTGCAAGTAGACCCAGTGGGTGGCATGTTGGCCTCTGATACTTATGAGTTGTGTAACCTTGGGCAATTTAATCTCTTTGTATCTCAAACAACAACCTAGGATCACAGGATTATATATCTCAAGTTGGAAAGGGTCTCAAAAGACAGTAAGTTTGACTCCCTAGTTTTGTAAATAAGGAAACTGAAACTCAGGGAAGTTAAGTGACTTACCTAAGATCATAAAAGTAATGAAGGTCAAAAGCAGAATTTGAACTCAAGTCCTTTGTCTCTAAGGCCAGCACTCTTTGCACTATACTACACTCAAGTCATAGATGGATTGCTACACTGTAGTGCAGAAAGGTCCTGTGAAGGCATTGAGAGTCATGAAGGAGTCACATGACTCCTTCTTGTATTTGAGTAGACTTACAAAATTGTGTTAAGTAGTAGATAGAAAAACAGTAAAAGTAGCCCTGTTCTCAAGGAATTTATATTATAGAGGAGAAAAATACCAGTCTACAAATAACTAAATAGAGTATATTCTGAAGAGGGAGAGTGACCACTAACAATTTTGGGTAGATAAGGAGAGAATCAGGAAAGACATTGAATGAGTAAAAGGTAGCCCCTAAACTAAGCCTTAAAAGAAAATCAAATATTCAGGCAATGGTAAAACAAATAAATAAAATTAAAATATTCAGTCAAGTTAAAGAGAGGGAAAGTGTTTCATCTATGTGCATCCATAATCCTTCTATTTAATAGTCTATAAGTTACTTTAGTATATTTAAATCAATCAAAAAGAACTTAAGTGCTTCCTCTGTACTAAGAATTGTGCTATGTGAATCAAATACAAAGAATCAAACAATCCATACTCTCCAGGATTTTACATTCTAAAAAGAAGTTTTGCATTCATTACAATAGTTTCCTATTACAAAGACTTGTGTCTGTTATTGGTACCTGTACTCTATGGATGAAGAAGGACTAAATTAAGATAAATTTATTCAAAAACATTTATGTTGTTGTCAGTCATTTTTCAGTCACATCCTGTGACCTCATTTTGGGGTTTTCATGGCAAAGATACTAGAGTGGTTTGTCGTTTTTCTCTCCAACTTATTTTACATATGAGGAACTGAGGCAAACAGGGTTAAATGACTTGCCCAGGGTCACACAGTTAGTAAGTGTCTGAGGTCAAATTTGAACTCAGAAAAATGAGTTTTCCTGATTCTAGGGTCAGCCCTCTATTCTCTGTGTCACCTTTTAATGAAAAAAATTGTGTAACAGAATATTAGAATCTGATTTGGCCAGGAATGATTCACTTCCAAAATAATATGTTAGCAAGCTATGATAAGAACTACAAATATTATTGAAGTGCTATAGATCCAACCAAGTACCTAATTTACTCCTTTTCCAATGGACTAGCATATACTGAATAAAAAAACATCAAAAAGCGAGAATGGGTACCCTAAGTACAATTTGAATGTATTTTACTAAAGATTAGGATAATATAAAGAAAAAAATGAATAAAAATATTTGAAACTTCTATGGAAAACAATCACATTTAAAAGGGAGCAACTATTAAATATCTAAATAAACTTATTTCTAGATAACAATTTATACTTTTAGAACATTTATACATTATTTCCATTTTATAAAAATATTATGTTTAGAATTTCTACTATAGTCATTGTCAAGTCTATAGTCAGGTAAAATTATCCCACAGCAACACAATAAGACTGAATATAATGTGAAAAACATATATGATTAAATGAGGGAAACATCATACTTGAGCCATGAGGGATCCAAAGAAGTAGCAAGTATCATTAGTCTTCCTGCAGACCGTTTCTGAAACCCCAATCGGTTTGTGAAAATAGTGACAGTGGACTATTGTCCACTTTAGCTTCAGTACTGAGTAGTTCCTGGAAGCTTTGGGAAATCTTTTCTGGTTGAGGAGGTGAGCCACTCAAAAGGGAGGAGATTGATGAGAAATGTTCCATATTACTAGTAGTATTATACCTCAGAGCTCAGGAAGTTTTCAAAGAAGGAACACAATAATACACATGGTACTAAAGGGCTCCTGCCAAAGAGATGGATCCTGGGAAGTATGAACTCCCTTATGGTCAATCAAAGAGGCCCTCAATTGAGAAATGAAGTGATCCCAGACTGCCTGCAAAGCATTCTGGGATGCCCCTGGGAGCAACTCTTCAAAAATGCATCTCAGAACTATCCTGTAATATTTATCCCTTCCACTTTGCAGCTGGTCACAGAGACAAGCAATATATCTTTATGTCAAGTAATTTGTATCCTATTCGAGAATAGATATTAAAATGCTTTGGACAGTTAAAAGCACTATGCAAATATAAGGTATTGCTGCTATCGTTATTACAGACAGATGATGTAAATTATGGGAATCATAATTAACCCTCTCTAATAACCCCCTGTAAAATAAGGATTTCCCCCTGCTGAGAGGTGGTAAGCTCTGCCAATCAAAAGCACAGCTCCATTTTGCCCAGGGTTTGAGCTGTAGAGCAAAAATCCCCTTTTCAGTAAGTAAAGAGGCATTGAATCTTTTTCTCCCTTTGCTGTATGTTTATGCTAATATTTTATTACTAAAACTAAGCATCTATTCTAATATAATATTATAGAGTGAATATGACCCTTGAAAACTGTGTCAATCTAGTGCAAACTGAAAAGACTTGAAGTACAGGAACAGGGTTAAATCCTGTGTCTATCATTTTGAACAACCCAGTTAAGTTTGGAGTGACCTGTAAAAGGTAAACCACTAGGCAATGTGTTACTCAGTCCATAGCAGTAACTCAAGAAGCTATACACTAAAGTAGAGGGAGGCAGTCATGTGTATCTAAATATTTGAGTTCTTGAAGTATTGGAAAAGAACAGGACAGCATTCTAACTCACAAAACAATCCTTTGAAACTGCATCCCACACCCCTGCTCTCATAAATGTCTCAAGGCTTTTTGTTTCTCAAATTCATGTCTTCCTCACAAGAAAAGTCTAGCTTTTTTTCCCCTTCTTTCTTTCCCTATTTAAGCTTATGATTAATCTCTGCCAGCTGTTGAAGATTATCTTCATGCTTTCATCCATGAATACTTTTTAACTAATAGGTTGTCTGCCCACTGTGGTTAATACTCATTTATTTACTGCTCAAATTAGGATGAGAATAAATAAGGATGCATGCAAAAAACCCTCTCTGTTCTAGTCACTTTTTTAATTCCTCATGCAGTGAATTCTCAATCTATACCTAAGGACTGGCATTAGTTTGCATTTGCAGTGTATTTCAAAGTATAGGAAACGTTTTCCTTCACAGTGCCATCTGATTCAAAGTCAACTGTCATAAATGTTCTTTAAGATCTTACTACTGTGTACTAGATATAATGTTTAGATAAAATGTGATGCCTATTCTCATGAGCTTAACATATAGTAAAGGAAAAAAATAATTACAGGACATGAAAATTACTACAGTAGCATAAGGGCAGTTCAAGAAGTTATATGCCAAAGGGAAGGTCATTGCTGATAGAGGCGACAAAAGAAAGATTCTAAAGAAATTTTCATTTGAAGATGAGTAAGTACACAAGATGCTATGATGAAGAAGTGTTTTGCCACAGGGATCTGCATAAAAAAAAGCACAGGAATGGGAAAGTTCAAGGTTCATATGAAGGATGCCAAGCAGTCCAGTTTGACTATACCATACAGCATATGAAGTTGAATAGCATGAAATAGGCTGAAAGGCAAGTTGATAACTCTTGCTATATTGTGGAGGACCTCAAATGCCAGAAAAATGAATATAAAAGTGTTTGGACCAAAGAAATACTTTAAACAGATATATGCATAAATAAGATAATTCTTGCAATAATATAAACGATGAAATGGAGGAGAGAAGTAATGGGGGAGAGGTTTGGAAGTATCTGATGCAGACAACTTTTTTCAAAAAAAGTCTGGCAGGGAAGGAAAAGATTGAACAGTAGCTGGGGATGGAATTTCTCTTCTGGGGACTAGAAAAAAGAACTTGGTAAAATGACCAACAGATGGTGGGAACAAGTATGAGTTAAAGGTAATATTGATTTCAACCACTTCCAAAGCATAGCCATGTTGGGGGCTTAGACTGGGTATTTTCAGCCCTCATTTTTTACACACCTCTGCCTGTAAGGTGTGGAGGACAATATGACCTACATTTATATAATAGGAAGCTGATGCTCAGAATGTTGAAAAGACCTTCCTAGGGTCACCAACCTTACTGGGGCTACATCTCAGATCTTTCTGATTGCAGGGGCTCTTTATACCACATTTTGAGACCTGCCAAATGGGAAAAAAATTTTGTTGTGTTTTCATCCTAGTTATCAGGAGAGCATCAGTGGATTATGAGTCTGTGAAGCCCAAATCTTTTAATGATGGCATAAGCCAACTAGTGTAACAGTCAAGTAGTACTGAATCAACTTTCCATGATCTCTGTCACTTCATGTACCTTGTGAAGTATCTTTTGCAGATACCTTATAATAAATTAATCTGGGATAGTTGTCTATTGAAAAAGTGATAAAGCCCCCAACTAGGGCTTCTACCTCACCCTAAATTAGGTGACATCAATGGGGAAGAAAAAACAAATAAAGCAAACTCTGAAGAGCAAAAAAACTTTTCACCTAGTTCAAGAAAGATTAAAACAAACAAACATGGGGCAACTGGGTGGCACAGTGAATAGAGCACTGGCCCTGGAGTCAGGAGGACCTGAGTTCAAAACCAGCCTCAGACAATTAACACTTACTAGCCATGTGATCTTGGTCAAGTCACTTAACCACAATTGCCCTGACTTCCCCCTCCAAAAAGGAGGAAAAAAAAAAGAACCAAACAAAAACGAAAACCATCTCTGCTCTACATACCTCTGGATTCATTCAGGAAAGGAGCATTGTCCTAACTGAAAACTTTAAATTCCTATATCTATTAGACTCACTAGGTACCATAAAATCAGAAATCTGGAGGCAAGGAAAAGATGTCTAATGGTGTCTTCTACATGTAAGTACCCACCATGTGCCAGGAATTGTGCAAAGTGCTGAGGATGCAGAGAAAAACAACAACAATACATCTATGTTTCTATATATCTACATCTACATCTACATCTATATCTATATCTATATCTATAGCTATATCTATATCTATATCTATAACAAAATGAACAAACAATAAGAAAAAAAAACCAGTTCCTGTCCTCAAGGACTTTATAGTTTAAGACAACATGTAAATTATGTACATACAAAATATTTGCAGGTGTTAAGAATAAGAAGTATTAGGAAAGACTTAAACTCAAGGAAACCAAGAGACTGAGATGAGGAGGGAGAGTATTCCGGGCAATAAGGAATGGTTGGTGAACATATTTGAAATCAGGATATGGAGTATCAGAATACCTGGAGGAGATTAAGGTTAAAGAAGACTGGAAATGTAGAAATGGACAAGGCTATGAAGAGCTTTGAATGCTGGGATTGGTCCAGCATTTTGCTGACTCAGCTTCTTTAATGCAACTTCCTGGTCTAGAGGCATAAAATATACAAGTCAAGTATAATTAGAGGTCTCTCAGACTTGATAGGCACACAAGACCACATGAGTGGCCATAGCCTGATGACTGACTGACCAGATTCTTTTCAAAGTCAAGATGAGGGAGGCCTTGTCCAGAGAAGCCAAGTACCACTGTATCCTTATTGCATGTTCGTACAAAGTTAGAGCAAAGTAAACCTCCTCCTCCTCCTTTAAATAAATGTTCAGTGATTTGCAAATGCTTTATTTCCTTCCCAATATCCAACATGAACTAAGTAGATGCTGATGTTAGAGCCACACCTACAGCTAAGAACCTATAACTAACATCAAGCAGAAGATTTTATATCTGAGCCTGGAGGTAATAGGAAGCTACTAGAGTTTATTGAATAGGAGTGGCATATAATCAGATCTGAATTTAAAGAGGGTAATTTGACTACTGAGTGGGGGATGGACTGGAGCAGAGAGAGATTTGTGGCAGTCAGACCAACTAGCAGGCTATTGCAGTAGATCAGGTGTGAGGTGATGGGAACCTGAAGCAGAGTTAGGAAAGAGAAGGGCATGTTTATGAGAGGGATGTATATAAAATATGTTACAGAGTTAGGAGTTACAGGACTTTATCATAGTAACTGCACTCAATAGCTAGGGGTCTTTGTGTTCTTATTCCTGTGTATCCTTATAAATCTCATTCATCACACCGTGTCATGTAGTTAAACCTATCCACCAAGTTGGAGGAGGATCATAATCTGCATTGGTGAAGAAAATACTTATGCTGACACCATATGTGTGTATCTATTTAAAATTATATATATATATATATGTGTTGTGTGTGTGTGTGTGTGTGTGTGTGTGTGTGTGTGTGTGTGTGGGGAGAGAGAGAGAGAGAGAGAGAGAGAGAGAGAGAGAGAGAGAGAGAAGGAGAATCTATGCCTTCAAAAGCATCAGGCACTCATCTGTAATTTATAGTCTAACAGAATTGCCTAGGACACTGGGAGTTTAAGTGGTTTCATGGTTTTCTAGCCAACGTGTCAGAGCAAGCATTTGAATCCAAGTCTTCCAAGTTTTTCAATCCTCGATCACTATAAATCAATCCTCTATCCACTATAGCCCATTCATTGAATGTCAGCATCATAACTGGCACATCCAAAAGGTTGCCAAATAGTGTTTACCTAAATAGTGAGCATGTAGTATGTGGTGTGTGAGTGTGTGTGTGTGTGTGTGTGTGTGTGTGTGTGTGTGTATTTAGAAAAAGACTGGGAGAGAAAGAGACAGAAAACAATACATATTTAAAATAAAATTAGGCAAGGCCTGCCTGTGTTCCTGACCTTTTTTCAAAAGAGGGCTGCCAACAAGGCCATCTTTTTCTGACTTCCTTTATCCAAGGCACAGCTGGCTGTTGCTTGAATCACTCATGACTAGTTCCTCATCATCCTCTACAATACTTTCACAAAATCACTGGTGGCTCAGAGAGGAATTCGCCTGAATACAAGTTTGACAGATGCTTGCCTTTTCCAAGGTGAATCACTTTTATTAAAACATATTGTGAGAGGTATTTTACCCTTAAAGCCTGACATTTTTAGAGGTCAGAATAGCACTTCACTGGCTAAAAATAACATTAGGCAATGACTCAGACCCAGTAAGAAACATCTGCCATTGTTCATGGAGGAAAAAGTAAGTATAATCCTTTTCATGTCAAAGATTTAATTCTCCTTTTCTGTTTTATGATCAAAAGCACTAAGCACCTTACATGTCCAATAAATGGAACAGTGCTTCATTGTGATACTTTGAATTACAAATGTTGTACCTACGTTTCGATTTCAAACCATCCCAAGCAGCTGCTCAACACATCATTACTTTTCCTTCCCTAAAGGGACATTGGAGAGATTTGATAATGAAGTGGAGACATATTTTGAAATATTATTATACAATAAAGGTAAAGAAAAATAATAAGTTTAAACTAAGCTAAAGGAACATGGGAATGATGAACAAATAATTGGCTTCAGGACAATGGCAGTCATATTTTTATAGTAATCAATTTGCTATCCTGTATACTTCAAATACTCAGGCAGAGTTTTAAACTCTCTTAAGATTCATTTATATGATAACTTATTTGAACAAATGTAATATAACACCTTTTTCACTAAATACACTCTCCATCACACATTCACACAATCAGCTCTTTATGACCTGTGTAGTAAGAGTAAAAATAATAGCTGACAATAACAACAATATTTCCTCATCTGAAAAATGGTGTTTATAATAGTACCCACATCCCAGGATTGTTTTGAGGATCAAATAAGCATAAAATTGTTTTGCATAGTGCCTAGAACATAATTAGAGCTATGTGAATGTTAACTATCATTATTGTTATTGATTATTCATGATAATAACAACAGCATTTATATAGTCTTTAAGATTTGCAGTATTCTTTAGAAATCTTATCTGATTTATATTATTATAACAACCTTGGGAAATAGGTGCTATGGTTATCCCCATTTTACAGATGAGGAAACTGATACAAAGGTTAAATGACTTGCCAGGTTTGCAGAGCTAGTAAGTGTCTAAAACTGGAACTGGATTCAGGTTCTTATGACTCCAGGTCTGGTGATCTCTCCACTGTGCCCACCTAGCTGCCTGGCTGCTAACATTTCCATAATGCTTAGTATAAGATGCAATGTGACCTAAGAGTAGAGAACTGGCCTCAGGTCCAGGAAAACCTGGGTTCAAAATCCATCTCGAACAACATAGTGGTAGAGTGCCCACTGACAAATATCTCAGTTTTCTAGGCAATTCTTTAAGACTGCAAAGAAGGTATCTACCTATGTTGGTAGAGGAACATTACCCACCTGGGAGCTTCTGCTACCAATGAAATCCATGCCATTTATTCTTTTATATGCTTTTCTTTGACCCCATAAGAATACTGGGAAATAGTATATGATTTCTTTCCCATTTTACAGATGAGGAAAGTGAGATGTAGATCCTGAAATTTTTTACGTAAGGTTGCACAGTAACTCGCAAAGCATAGTCAGTAGTTCTGATTCCAAGTCCTTTTTTTTTTTTTAAGTATAGCATGAAGCTTCTTCTAAAACCAGGTATATTCCTGCATAGATAGAAACTCTTCTATTCTCACTCAGAATGGGTATTTGCAAGCAGCCTCCAAATAATGAAGGGAAGAAAGGGATCCTGGGGGGAAGGGAAACAGATGTTCATGCAGAGTTACATTTATTTAGAGTTACGCACTTTTCTGGGAAGAGGAAAGCAGAACGCATTAAGGTTAGTGTTATATGTGTCATATGAATCTAAAGTTGATAGAAACTGTAGTTTGAGAGTTATTTGGAGAGACAAAGGATGTGAGGTGGTATGATACTGACATAGCTTGGATTTAGTAATAATTATTTTAGTCCTGCCTTCTCTATGGACTGAGAAAATGAAGTCCAAATTCTTTTGTAAGGTCTATCCACCTGTTCTACCTAACAACATTTCTGGGCCTGCAACTCTACAATACTTCCTATGAGGATGTCATTATCCTCTTTCCCCAGTGATAAATAAAATATAAGATTAGCAACCTTTAACTTCTCCTGAAATGTTAAATAAATTTAAAGGAGTAATAGTGTCAGAGGATCTGGGCTAAAATCTCAGGCAACAATTTAGTGCCTGTGTAACCTTGTACAAGTCACTTAGCCTCACTAGGATTGAATTACCTTATTGTAAAATTAGGGGATTGAACTAATGACTTCAAACGTCCCTTTCAGTTCTTGATATTTGATCCACTGATCCCCATCTTCCCATTTGAGAGTGAGGCACACTGGGATAGGGATGAAAACCTTTGGTCAATCAATAACAATTCTGCCCAGCCTAATACTCCTTTATTTCTCACCAACTTTCCCCTGCAATGGCTAATCCCTGCACTAGATTTGAGTAGCTATCGTCATGAAGAGTTGTTCTTACTTGTACCTGGTAGATTAAATTCCTTGGTTAAACCTAACAAGATGAATCAGTGGTTGGTTGACTGTGTTGCTTGCCTCAGCAGTATTTCACCGAACAGGGTTCTGCTAAACCCTCTACTGGCAACTACAGAATTAAGCAAACGTTTCAAGAAATAGAACTGAGGAAATTTAAGAATTTAGAGATTTAGAGAAAGGGATTAGACCAGGGGTGGGGAACCTATGGCCTCGAGGTCTTATGTGGCCTTCTAGGCCCTCCAGTGCTGCCCTTTGACTAAATCCAAACTTCACAGAACAAATCCCCTCAATAAAAGGATTTAGTCTGTAAAACTTGGACTCAGTCAAAAGGCTTCACCTAAAGACCTAAAAGGCCACAATTTCCCCACCCCTGAATTTAGCCTAAATCAGAGTAAGACACTTTTTGGACATGACTATTGTAAGAATTTGTTTTGCTTAACTACACATTTATTACAAAGGTTATGCTTTTCCTGGGGCGTAGGGGAGTAGGAAAGAAAATGTGTGCTCGTTAAATGAAAAATAAAAATAAAGTAATAATTCCATATTCCTGGATACCCCTTCTGCCACATCTTGAGGCAGAACACAGGTATAGAGATGTTCCCCCTTAGCTCTAGGGGAATTCTGATTGCAGCCATTTTTCTTTTTCACTTCACGATAGATAGAACATTGGCCATGTGATCAGAAAGGGTTTTTTTGGTAGTTTGAAAGACCTGAGTTCAAATCCAACCTCAGACCCTTACTAACTGTGTAATTCTAAACCAATCACTTAGCCTCAGTTTCCTCAAGTATAGAATGAAGAAAATAATAGCATGTACATCTTAGGGCTTTTGTGAGGATCAAAGGAAATATAAAACATTTAGCACAATACTAGGAACAGAGTAGGTGTTTAATAAATATGTCTCTCCCTTCTTTCCTTCCTTCCTTCCTTCCTTCCTTCCTTCCTTCCTTCCTTCCTTCCTTCCTTCCTTCTTTCCTTCCTTCTTTCTTTCCTTCCTTTCCCCTCCTAAGCCTGTTCACATTAAGTTATATGAGGTCTTTGATAACAATTCCAAGTTTGTTTTTCACTGTCCCTCTATAAATCCATATTTCTTCAAGGATGCAGCCGTTGTGTGTACAGGAACTAAAGAACAAAATGACAATTTTCATCAGCCACTTAAAATATATTGTTTAATATATGGGACCAAAATGAACAATTTCCATATTCTGTTAGATTAGAGAAATTGTGTAAACATGATATCTCTTCTCTTTCTCTTTCCTTCTCCCTGACAGATGGCAAAGAAAAATGAACAGTAATTTATGCTGCTGCTTTTAATACTAGATTGCATTGTGTTTTCACAAGGGACTAGGGGTACACACATAAACACTCACATACATACATACAGACACACATGCAGAAATGTTATTTTGGGGGAAAATCTGTTGAATAAGAAGCAACTAGAAACCTTGAAGTCACTGATTTCTTACTGCTTTCTGTTCATCCAATTTGTTCAGTTATTATATATCTTATACTACTTTATAAATATGTGCACCTTTACCTTCCCACTTCCAGATTATTTGGCTTAAATAAGAAAGTGATAAAAATGTTTTTAAATATTTCAAATTTAAATATTCATATTTGAATTAAAAATTTTTAAATTTTTCTGATACCTCATTAGTATCCTACTTCAAAGATAAGCCTGATACACACTAAAACATAACAGATAAAGGGGCCATCTGTTTTCTGCTTGAACATGTCCAAGAAGGCATGATCTACTCTTGCCCTCCCGCATCATCCCAAACAACACACCAATAGATTTCAATTTTGAATTACCATAATTTTTCATGGCTTTTCTTCATATCAAACCTACAGTTTCCTCTATCCTTGCCCTTCCCCAAACCACCAACTCACCTCCACCTTGTCTGACATAGCTCCAGGGAAAAACAGAAGTAGAAATCTTCATCCACACAACAGTCCTTCAAATATTAAGAGATAGCTATCATATTCCACAGAGCCCCACCCTAGTCTTCCCTTCTCCAAGCTAAACAACTCCAATTCCTTCAAACAATCATCATACAGTCTGGGCTTGAGGCTCTTCAACATTCTAGTTCTTTTCCTCTGGACAGTTCTGCCAGTTATTATTATCCTTCCTAACCTAGGCTAGACAGAATTACATACATGATCAACAATGATAATTGTTAATATTTACATAGACCTTTAAGGTTTAAAAAGGACTTTTCAAATATTATCTCAGTTTATCCTTATAGCACCCCTGGAAGTAGGGGCTAATATTATCTCTCTTTTACAGATGAGGGCTCTGAAATAGAGGTAAAGTAACTTGGCCAAAGTCAAACAGTTTATAAGTGCCTGAAAGTGGGTTTAAAATCAGGTCTTCCTGACTCTAAGTCCAGCATTCTATGTACTGTAGCACATAGTAGCCTAATTTCTGGTATGTATGTAGCTTTTTAAAAATTATAAAGCATTTTATATATGTTATCTCATTTGATCCTTATAATAGCCTTGTAAAGTAGGGGCTATTATTATCCTCATTTTATAGCTAGGGAGACTGCAATGGTCATGGGATTTGAAAATCTTCCATGGCCCTTGTATTGTCAAGCTAGCAGGTGCTTGGCATTTGGTTTCAAGTTCAAAATTGTGTCAAGTATTGAGACCTGGAACTTGTGAATCCCACAGAGGGATGAACTTGATGACTGGCAGGAAGGGGTGGGGTAGGGAAGAGATTTTGAGAACAGAACTGGGGGTAGCAGAACTTCTTCTGAGAGCCAGCCAGAACTTCTGCTGAGAACTGCAAGTAACAAGAACTGTTGGGAGCTGGAACTGCTGGGAGTGAGCAGCATGGAGGCAGAGCAACTACCATGAGTGAGGAGAGGAGGATCTTTGCCTGAGGGAGCCTTTTTTTGTTTTGAAGGCTTGGGAATATGGGTGTTCACT